>CM032450.1:65040819-65060819 GCA_019049505.1 Pachyrhynchus sulphureomaculatus | reverse complement strand
TATACATATATATAATAATAACTAAATTTACATATATCAACCACCACGGTCCGCTGCCGATAGAATATCATCTGTAACTTTGAGAAGTGCAGTAGCACAACTGTGATCCTTGCGAAAACCAGATTGGAAATCTGGTAGGAGCCCGTACCGCTCAATATGCTCCCGCATTTGCCGCTCCATCACTCTCAATGACCTTCGACAGCGTTGGCAATATGCTTATGGGCCTAAGATCCTTCAGATCCTTGGGGGAGGTCACCTTCGGAAACGGAATTATAAAGGAACTTTTCCAAATGTCGGGAAAACAGTTAGTTTCTATACATGAGTTAACTAAATGCACAATAAAAGGAATTATGCGTGGACAACAGTTCAACAACATAGTTATACCAATTCCATCAGTACCCACCGCCCTAGAGCCAATAGAAAAAAGTGCCTGCTCAATCTCACCAGTTGTTGCCACTCTAAAATGAAATGTACTTGTGGCCTGTTTTTTATTTTGTAAATAAAAGTTTAAGGTTTCTGGATCTGGAGCCGAAGAGCCAGCAGCAGTAACAAAAAATGTGTTAATATCTTCTACATTCCCCAAATGTTCAGGAACACAACTAGATACTTTAGAAGAAATATCCAAATCCCTCAACAATTTCCAATTATTTTTTGGATTACTAGACCGAAAATTACTTTCTAAATACAACTTCTTTTCATTTTCCGTTGCTAGTGTAACATAATTCCTATAATATATATAATATATATATATATATATATATATATATATATATATATATATATATATATATATATATATATATATATATATATATATATATAGAACCGATTTTTATTAATCCGTGCCAACACGTAAATGTCAAATAGTTTTTCCTTGTTAGAAACATATTTACTTCTTTTTCTTTGGAGAAGCGGCTTTCTTTGTTTTTGTCGATGAAGCTGTAGATTTGGCTGTTTTTGGTTTAGGAGCCTTGGGCTTTTTCGTCGGTCCTGCCTTATTAGATTTCTTAGCTTTTGAAGGAGATTTAGTAGCTTTTGCTGTAGCAGCGGCCGAACTTGTAGTACTAGGTTTTTTCTCGGCGGCCTTCTTGGTAGATTTCTTTTCTCCTGGTGTTTTCTTAGCTTTAGAAGTAGTGGTTTTTTTTTGTAGTTTTAGTTTTATCGCTGGACGTGGCCTTTTTGGTTGGAGATTTCTTAGCTTTAGTAGCGGTCTTCTTTTTATCAGACGAACCTTGTTTGGCTCCACTGGCGCTAGAAGCGGCCAACTTAAAAGATCCTGAAGCTCCTTTTCCTTTAGTTTGCACCAAAGCTCCGGACGCGACGGCCGATTTCAAATATATATATATATATATATATATATTATATATATATATATATATATATATATATATATATATATATATATATATATATATATATATATATATATATTATGGTAAAGGTTTTCACGGATGGTAGAATGTAATGCATTAAAATTCCGGGTTTCAATTCATTCGTCTAACAATGAATTTGCATTATTGGTGTTTTTACCATGTCTCAAACAACATTTGTGTCACAGTTTATTTATGTATTAGTTTTTAGTTGATATATGTAAATTTAGTTATTATTATATATATGTATAGGTTAAATGAGGAAGCCTGGCTTCAATTTCGCCTTTTGTGATTTTACTCTGTAAATTACAAGAAAGACATTATTATTATTATTATTATATATATATATATATATATATATATATATATATATATATATATATATATATATATATATATATATATATATATATATATATATATATATATATATATATATATATATATATATATATATATATATATATATATATATATATATATATATATATATATATATATATATATATATATATATATATATATATATATATAACAAAAAACTAATATTCTAAAGAAAAAGTAAAAAAATAAATACAGTGGATATTACCATCAAAATTGATCTTTTAGAAAAATAGGTATTTATTTTTGTTTGGAACATTCGAACTTTGAATCTTTTGATAAACTTATAATTGTAAGCACTTAAGTAATCTGACCTAAAATGAAAGCACGACACTTACTACTGCGCATGTTTGTCAAGATGCTCGGTAATATAATTCAAGTGGTCAAGTCCACTTACCGTACAACTTACCAAGCAAGTTACCTAAAACGTTTGCCAGTGAATGGCCTGCTTTAGTAATGACTCAAGAAAGTTTTAAATTCGTAAAAACTGAAATATTTTAACTCAGAAATATTATATTAAGACAACTAATGTAAAAACAAAAATACATACCCACTATTATTAAACAATATTTAATTAATATAAAATTAGACTACAATTCATAATATCAAAACACTGTCAAATCAGTATCCAAACTAAACAAAATTAAATGTGTGAATTATAAGAATTACGAAAGCGTAGCAATTGATAATTTTAAAAATATTTATGTAAAAAAAATTAATACCCAATAGGTGACAAGAATTTTAAAATTTTTTAATTCATTACACAATTTCATATATCTCACCGAATGTATAAACTAACTTCTTTCATGTATCCAAATGAGACCATGTACTCCGGCCTTCCTTAGGATCGGGGTCCACCTTCTCATATATTAGTTATCTCTATCTTATTAAACTTAAAATAATGTGACAGGCAGAAAGAAAATCGCGCAACAAATATCAATAAATTTAAGGAATATAAACATGTTTTAAGGGCTTAAGTCTAAATTTGAAACAGGTTACTAAACAGTAACAAAAACAAGGAAGGACAAAATAGAGTATCTGGCCAAATTGTTGTTGGTTAATTAAGACAGACTTTAATAAATATATTTGCTTCAAACTTAGGTGATATTTATAGCATAGTTACTAAAAAACACTAGTAAAAATATTAACTTTCAAATAATAAAAGAACCATAAGAGTTTGATTTTGACCTGCTGAGATAGAACACCCTAGAAGTCTTGTATAATTCTATAGTTTTTAACAAACTGAAGTTACAAGTTTTCTATTGCTCACACTAAGTTTTATGAAATTTATTTTTCCAATGTGTCATCAGCTTAAATAATAAATTTACTATTATTCAATATGTTAAAATTTTGATTATAAAATTCATAGTCTATGCAAATGAGAGCAAAATAAAACATTACCTATAGAGTTCTAAAAATACCCGAGTTTTACCCACGAGATAACCTCTTAATTGGTTTTTAATGTATTTGAAAACTTTTTAAAAATCAAAATTTGAACAAATATTCCCAAATTGATTGATGATGTGACATCTAAAGAGAAAATACAACAGAATTTGAATGTAAAATAAATTCAAAAATCTATTTACAAATTTCAATATCAATCAATGTCTTTTGAAATGCAATTAAGTCTGCTTTAGTCATTATGGGTGTTAAAACTCATGACAGTTATGGCCACACTTGTATGAGCAATCAGTTATTTAACTTTCACTTGTGGCAATGTGAATCTTAACTGTGAACTACCACAGATTATATATAAAATTAATAAATGTACTAAAATTTTTTTAAGCTCATGCTTGCAACCACGCTGTAACATACCACAAATTTTGACGATTCCAACATGTACTATACAGTAGCAGTAGGATGCCAGATATTAACATTTTTGTTTATTAGCGAGACATAATCCTTGTGTTACTTGGGCATACTAAGAAAGGTGCAACAGTGTACTTTTCATCTTAATGCAGTTACGTTGCTTTGTATTAGACTCTGATTAAACTACAGTTTGACAAAACGCCGTATTCTTTTTTCAACCTAACGTACTGAAAATATGAAAATAATTTTTTATAGGTACTTCACAAAATAAGAAAATAATCAAAATCCTTAAAAAGGTACAACTTTAACGTGTGCAAAAATAATGAAACAGCATTATTTTAATTTTTCTATCTGTATCCCCTTACAAGCCTCTCCTTTCTTTTTCGATGATTTTTACACTGTTAACGCCCTAAAAACTTTCTACTGACTAACAAGTAAAAATAATTTCACTTAAAAAAGTCTTAATGACAGAAATGTTTTAAAAAGAAAAATGCTTTTTCTTTATTTGTATTTTTGATTACTTTTACTATAAACATGATGATATAAAAATAGTAACTTACACAAAAACCCATGTACCTAAAGCTGTTGGGTTTTATAATATCGGAAATAAAGTAAAAGCCAGATACTTGTCATTTTGACTTAATTTGTTGCTCGCAACTGTTTTAGGGAGTATAGGTTTTAAATTATGAAAAAAATATTTTAACACAAAGGCATTATTTTTACCACAAAAATACACCCAGCGTACTTGCGTGTCAATACTCTCCTAGTAATTTTTATTTGGGTGAATCGATCATTGTATAGGATAATCCTTACATAAGTTGCGTGCATACATTGGCGTCTAGAAATTTGTATTATTTATAGGCTATCCAATTTTTAGATAAGTTTTAGGCAATGAATTGAATGAATGAAACGTGACTTTTACAACTCTTTGTATATAACAGGACTCTTTCATTAGTGGGTAGGCCCTGTATCTCAATAGGACTGTTTACATTGGCGTCCAGAAACGCCAGTCTGCACGGAACCTGCTTTCATAAAACAGAAAATTTTATTACTGGATACACGGATTACCCTGTATATATCAATATGAAGTTCTTTATTGTTCAATAAAAACTACTGATATATAACAGATAACAGTTAGCACCACTACACTGATAATGCTAACTATGTTAGCATTATCAGGACCGATGAAGTCAATGATAGCTGCTGATGATGCAACGTGGTTAGCGAAACGTGCGTGGAGCGCAAAAATGAAGTGTATGGTGTAATGGTGATAACTATTGTGGAGTGTCATTGTGCCAAAGATTCCAACGTAGTTAAAACTTAATAATTATTGGTGAATAAAATATCTTTCGCATTATGCTATTCCCTGCACTAAAATTTTGTTATAAACCAAAATTATTCCTGTCTCAGTTATATAAACTGTTCATTCGAATAATTATGAACATATTGGAGAGAAAATTCAAAATGTACCAACCAAGAGAATAGGCTAGATTCCGAAGTAATTTCAGCACAACTGAACACCTTCATACAGTTAGGCAGCTTATAGAGAAAACAACGGAATATAAAATACCGTTGTGGTAGACACAGTAGAAACATGGGCAATAATCAAGTCGCTTATTAATGCTAGAGTGGACTAAAGATATATCAATCTATTAGAAAAAATATATAAATCATCAACAATGACCATCAGTTAAAAAAGGAGTTAGACAAGGAAAGATAATCTCGCCAAAGCTGTTCACCATGGTTGTGGAGGATCTTTTCAAGAAACTCAAATGGGAGGAAAAAGGAATTTGAGATTTGCTAACGATATCGTCCAGTTCGGTAAAAATCGAGAAGAATTAACAGAGATGCAAGAAGAATTGCAGCGGCCACAATAGGACTACAGATAAATAATGAAAAGACGAAATTCATGACAAATCTGCCTCTAAAGGACAACATGACATTAAAAACAGAAATCTATAAGGAGTGTATATTCCCAGTTGTTACATATGGTTCTGAAATAGGGGTCCTGACTAAAAAGGTTATTAATAAACTGAGGGTTCACCAGAGAGCTACTGAAAGAAGACTGTTGGGCACATCACTCACAGATTAAAGAACCAATGAATGAATTAGGGCAAAAAACCAGGTACCAGACATCGTGAAAAGAATAGGGTCCTTAAAGTGATAATGGTCGAGACATGTCGCTAGACACACGAAGAGCTAGAGTGGAAACATCACCAGGTGGAAGCCTTGGGGCGAGAAAAGAAGCGCAAGTAGACCACAACAGAGATGGTACAACAAACTGAAGAGATTTGCTGGATTGAACTCACACCAAATCGTCTAAAATAAGGAGAAAGTCTATATCCAATAGACAGCAAACGGCTGACAAAGAAGAATGAAAAATATCACACAAAACTAGGTAACTCAGAAATATTACTTTATAATATGTTAATAAAAAATATTGAAATATATTAGCACCTAAAAAACATTAAAACGCCAATGAATTTTCAATAAAAGAACCATTTATCTACTCTCTATTTCATTATTATAAGTAATAGACAGCATTATAATAAAAATATAACCAAATACAAGTCAAAAACTATTTAAAATAATCCACAATAAATAATTACAGGTCGGCAAAAAGCAACGAGAATAAACCTAACAATTAGAACAGTGTCAACTGCAAATGTGGTGAAACAGGAGATACGCAACATTATATGTTAGATTATCAATTGAAATCAAAATATAATGACAAATTTTTCAGAACAATCAAATCAATTGCCGATTAATCTGCAACATCTACTAAGTTTAAATAACAATCTTATTTATAGAATTATATATCATCATGTTATCGACTCTAGAATTAAGATTTACAAAAAAAAGAAGCATGAAAAAAAGAAAAAATAGATGAAAAGAAAAAAAATAAATAAGATATATTTGCATACAATGAGGGAATAGTCGAAAATTTCTTTTTTGTTTCTATAAAAAAAAAAAAAAAAAAAAAAATAAAACGGAAAAGCTGGCCAGCTGGATATAGCCAGTGCCAAAATAGTCACTCACTCACACACACAGACACACATACATATACAATCTAACACTTCTTGAAGAGAAATGAAAAAAAAACCTAATCGTTCGTTTTCTGCTCTGAGTCTAACATAGTACACACAATTTGAAAATATCCAACTTAAAAAAATATATATTAAATCAAAGTTGTATTTACTTTATAATTTAAATTGCAGGAATTATGCACATAAAATTATAAACAATTTTAAAGTTATTTTTGTTCTTGTGAGAAAGCAGACTAGATATATTTTTGTGGGCTAAAATTTACCAATCCTTACATAATTTGACTCAATATAAAAAAATGCATAAAAGACTATACAAAACGGTCACAGAGAGGTTCACATTCAATATATTCTCTTTTTTATATTTATAAAAGGGATGTGAGTAACAATCTCTGTAAGCTAGACTGTTTATTTGTTTAAATCGAAACCACTGACTAAATTAAGTGTCTGAATGCAAATAGCATTATACACGCTTTCTCGTTTGCTCACAGTCTCATGTTCAATTCAACTACAAAATCACTGTACAGTCTCATTAGTTCGTCTTTGACCCTACCCACTATAGGCTAAACTAAAAAGTCCGGATCACTATAGTCATTTTCGTCACTTTCACTGTCACTCGTTATTTTTCTTCGTTTCTTTTTGTGTCGCACTTTTTTTGCTTTTTCCGATGACCGATGACTTCGCGGGGTACGTTTCGTTTCACTTTCGAATCGTCTATGCGATAATACCATTTTCGGCACTTTTGGGGGAGAATGGTCCTAAAATTAATACAATATTAAATTGCACTACTACCTAAATTATATAAAAAAAAATGACGTCCAGTTCTCGGAACGCGATGTCATACCCCATTAAAAAGTTTACCCAATTACCCTCTCGAAAAACGCACATCGCTCTAGATATTCAATACAATCAAGTAAAAAAAAAAAAATTAGCGTCATTTTGTTTTCGAAAGTTCATCTAATACATTTTAAAGATTATTAAAGTCTCAAAATTTGTCCGATTTACTTGCAGAGTATTAACTAATTTTTAATTTCAATATAGAATTTTCTAAAAATTTCATAAAAACTTGTGTACTTCGGCTAATTTGTGAATGAAGAGTTCTAGAACTTTGAATGACATCAACCAATTTATGTCTACGACTTAGAATTTTGTAAAACGTTTTTTTTTCAAACGATTTGAAAATGTGCTAAAAATGTAATGTGTAAATGCTCTAAAATTTGGGAATGTGAATGTTCCTAAATTTTGTTAAAACTGTTTATTTTATCTAGTTTACCAATAAAAAGAAGTGGGTGTAAAATATGTACTTGAATTAATTTTCAAACATTTTTGAATTAACAATTTTTTTTTCCCTCAAATTAGTAAACAGAATAATTTAAAACTCTGCTATAATTTGTTGCCAGATAATTAGGATTACCTTATAATTCTGAAGTACGACCTGATCCGCTTCAGTCAAAATAGCCGCGGGTGCTGAATTTGGCTGGTTTGCATTTCCTCCTAAATTGGTTAAAACCCTGTTTTCATCCTCTTCGGCGTCATCAGGGTCCAACTGGAGCATTAGCTGTTTGAACTAAAATAAAAAAGGCATTTTAATGATAATTTTTCTTCAAGAATATTACTTCTGACATGTATTGATATAAAACACTTCATTAAAACATTTTTCTTGCCGGGACAGGTTAAAAATTGGACAATATATAAAATTGCATACAGGAAGATACAAACATAAACAGAGATTCGAATGACATATTTCTATCACATAAATAACTTAAGCGACAATCATTTGATCTTTCAAGAACAAAATATACTTCTTATAGAAGTTACCTCTAAAAATTAATGAATACTACTAAAAAATCTTACGCATGCTGAGAAACTGGAAGTAGTTGAAAGCATAGTGAAAAGCAAATTGGAATATGGTTCCTTGAGATGGTCACCAATTTATAGTAAATATACATTAGCATTGGAGCAAGTACAAGGAAAATTTTTAAAATATTTTTCTTTAAAAGAGTGTAGCAGCAGCTTAATTTTGACAGCCTTTAAAAACGCGAATTCCAATAAATAACATTTCTGTTTAATGGTAACGTGATTTGCCCCTCTTTGTTAGAAGAACTCAACTTTGTTATTCTCAGATGCCCTGGTAAATCAAGGAAATATTTCTATCTGCCGAGAGCTACTAGGAATGTTATGTTAGGGCTATCAATTTACAAAATATGTTCAATTTATAACAAAACAGTACATCAATGTGATCTTGCCATGCCCCTGTCATAGTTTTATGAACTTATACTGTGTTGTTTCGCGCGTCAATGCCATATGCACGTGGGTTGTGTTGTTTTTTATTTACATTGCCAAGTATGTATACCATGCCATATAAATTACTTTGTGTTGAACTAAGTTATAAATAAATAAAGTAAATCAAAATTTTCACTAATAAAGGTGATATGAGAAAAGTAGGATATACTTTAAATGAAGTCATAGGAAATAATAAAAATAAAAGCGGTGATATTGTTCTGTACAGAGGACAGTAGTAAGTTGATAAAAAAAAAATAGAGTAGATGTAGCTGAACAATTGAGTATGTTTTTGAGAATGTGCCCATAAATATTGGCAGTACTATTGCGGGTAAGCGGATGGATATTGAAAGAATGAATTTTCAGTGTGAGGAAAGCATTGGTACCTTCGCTGAATACAAAGCAGGTAGAGACATTACCTTTTTGGATAGCAGTAAGAGAAGTGGAGTAGAGAGAAGTTTCCTGAAAAGTTTAGGAAAGTCATACGGATTCTTATTTTTTAGGGCTGCGATAATACCGATCAAAATAACTATAGACCCGTTGTTTTATTGGCTACACTTTTGTGGATACTCATTTGCTGTAAATGTTTCCTAAGGTGACAACCGGCGTTGATCGGTCCCACCACTAGTTTGGTCTGGGCTATTGTTAAACAAAGATCGTCACTTGTTAGATTCTTTGAAAGGCCGCCGATTACGTCCCACGTATGTCTTTAGCCAGACGTTGTGAACCATGACCATCCACTGATTTTCGTTTTTGCCCCCTTTTTTTGTATACCAAAGGCTGGTTCTGAACCACAAACATCTTAACTACATTTCTTGCAAAACATAATCTCTTTTCTATCAGGTAATACGGATTTATAAAGAACAGAAGCACCGATAATGCATTTTTGAATTTTAACAATGAAATGTTTGCTCATTTAAATAGCTATAAAAAAAGTAACTGGCTTATTTATTGATATCAGTAAGACCTCGGATATTATTTCCCACAGTGCGCTGCTTTCCAAATTGGATAAGGCGGGTGTGAGAGGGGTAGTTAATGGATGGTTTCAAAGTTTTCTTCTTATTCATCATTACAAAAACAATACTGTATGACTCTGTATGTTAATTGTTAAGCATAAGTGCAAGTCGGACTTGCGCAATTAGTGTTCCATACGGTGATTTCTTTTGAAATAAAAAATTTTGTTACGGAGGTATAAAATGATCAATGACTTCACCAAAAATACCCCAAATGAGGTTTCAATAGGGTTTGTTTCCGATCCTTGTTTTTATATACCAGATAAATCATCAAAGGTATTGGATTCATAGGTACTAATTTTCATTCAATCTACACCTTATGTCGAATATTCTAGAACTGTTTCGAAGTTTTCTGATTCTTAGAAATAGGATGGGAGGATAGAGATTTTTGGTAATTTTTTTCAAAGAATACAAGGGTGTGACAGACAGTCAGACAGGCGGACGGACATCCAAATGATTACATAAGGGTTCCGTATGGTTAAAAAAAGAGACTGTGAGTTTCACTCAAACTGGTCAGGAGGTGTCTCTAAAAGTTAATTTTACCAATAAAATTTCAATACAAAAGTCTCCCCGTTTTAAGTCTGAGAATATTTAATAAACGCCCCAATTAATAGATTATTAATAGATAAGGATCAAGTACAGTTATGTTTGTCAAAAAAAGTTTTTTAGGTCTTCATTATAGAATCGTTGTAAAGTGAAAGTTTTCAATTATTCAAGTATGATGATTACGTTGTATGTGTATCCTGGTATAATTATTTTTATTAACTCTTGTTTAATGTAGTCTTACATTTAAGCCCACCGTAATATAGGCTGTAATTTCTTTAAATTACTTCTATTGTATTAAGCTCTTTCAAAAAACAAAATAATTATATATAATAACGAATTCGACTGATAAACAAGTGTGACCTTTTATAACGTGTTTACCGAGCAAACAACCTAAAATGATTGATGATTCTTACCATATTTTCAAAAAATAAAGTTATATTCTAAACGCAACATCCTTTTATAAATCCGACACTAAATTTATTACTTGAGTGGTGAGTAACAAATAATATTACCTAAAATGCCAGTAAACAAATAAAAACCCACATTTGTCACTGCTGATTTGTTTAGCTAATATAAAATTGGTAAAATACGTTAATCATAGAGTTAGTTGTATTATTAACTAAATAAACTTTCGAACTTACATCTAAATACTGACGAATAAGGTCTCTTCGTCCATTGTCATCAAGATAATCAGGAGGGGTGCCTTCCTTGAGTTTCTGCAGGGTGGTTTTTGGATTAAAGAGAGCATTTGAACGGCGTGAAATCGCTTTTTCATACACTTTTACAGGTTCAGAGGGCGAATACAACTGTATTTTGCTGTAAAATAGTTTTTTAGTATAATACAATAAAAACAGTATTAATTATACACACATAAAAGGGGGGTTTGTATGTCGGTTTAATCCTAGTCAAAGTCTAAGTGTTGTCAAGTAAAAGCAAAAAACTTAAACCTAATTACATACTAAAAAATGAAATATAATAAATAAATAAAAACGTGTTAATAAATGCCAAGAATCGGGCACTATGGCATTTTTAGAGAAATTCATTTAATGAAAATTTTGTAGCATTCCGGACACAAATTACAACAAATTTAACGTAAAAAAAAAGGAAATCTTTCACGTCAATTTTATCGCAATATGGGCGAGAAGCTACGCAAAAATGTCTGAAAAACCATTTACATTTTCTAAATGACACGATGTTTCTCGGTTTCAAGTAAAATTTTGCAAACAACTTACCCATCGCTGAGACCATACACATCTTTTATGTGTTGTTTCAGCATAAGAAGTAAAAGACAACCCTGAGCTGCTGTCAAACAGGCCTGTAAATGACTAATATTTTCAGGAACACGGGCTGCTAAAGCTTCTTCATCGTCATCTTCATCTAAGGCCGATGGTACATTATTAAGTTCTCCATTTTCCGTATCTAAAATCTTACTCTGCCCATCTGATATCAAGCCCTAAAAAAGTAGGTTGAAATAATGATTTTTTTAATGCTCGATCGACGCACACTACAACAAGTATAATAGCAATCTCCTGAAAAGGCGAAACACAGGTTAGGCCTTAAAATATCGCTTTAGCAAATGATAAAACTATATTTTAGTACGTCGCTACAAAACTAGGTATACCACAAAGTTTACTTAAAAACAAATTAAAATCAATATGTGGACTTACATCTCTGAAAGACTGCAAAAGGTTTGTTCCAGAATTTGAGATCATTAATTCAAGGTGATGGACAAGAAACAGCGGTTCATCTTGAACTTGATATGGGGGAAGTAAGCAAGGTTATCAGCCAGGTACAACATATAGGACAAACTTGAACGCTAAAAGCAAGAAACCTTTCATTTTAATGACAAGTTAAAAAAAAATAAGATAACTTACAGCTTGTTCATCAAAATGCTTTACAATCTTTAGAATTAAGGCACGTCTCTGTTGTCTGGAGTTCCTCAGTAAAGAATACAAATATCCATTCAGTGCAGAAGGATATTCCCCTTTTTCTTTCACCACAAAGCCTCTCACTATTTCATCATTTTGAATTATCTTCTGCAATCTATGTGACAAGTCAATTCCAAGGGAAGCCTGAGAATGAATGAATCCTGGATATTTCTTTTCTATTTCTGATAGGGTTCTATCAGCAGAATGGGATATAGATTTTTCAGGATCAGTACTCATACAAATTAGGAAGGAATAAACTGAGCTGGATGAACTAAACCTTGATTGCACACCAACTGGATTACTCTCAAGGCTGGTTGTCTTACTTGCAAGCTCTGATGCAAGTAACACTTCATTACTTCTTGTAAATATTGTTGAATTACGGTACTTGCCATTCCCGATGACACATCATTCATTTCTTTCAAGTTCTCCTGCTTTGAACGCTTTGACCCTAAAATAGAATTAATATTAAGGAGTTACTTACACCTCGAATTTTCAAAAATTCCGACTTTTTTATGAATTTTTTTTCTCTATACTCTATTTTTCAAAATTTTTTTTTTAAGAAAATTCCATTCCATTACGACCGAGACCTCTACGTGTTTTCAAGCATTGTCTGCAATATTGTTCAATTTTTAGTATTTTTAACTTTTTTTTGAATATTACTTTTTCTACAAAATATCGAAAGGTTTTTTTAAAATTTTTTCTAATAGATATTTGTTATAAATAATTAAAAGTAATGGAAATTGTATCAAGTTTCCATAGACATAAAGTCCGAAAACGGATTACGAATTATCGAGTGTGGAATTAGTAAAAAAAAAACCGCTGAGAAAATGCTATTTTTGCGTTTTTTTTAAGGATTTATTTTGACTAGAGCATGATTTTATGAAGAATTCCAACAGGATTATATGCTTTTTTTTTTCGGTCGCTAATTATGAATATAATAATTATTTTGACGCACTTCACTCCTACTTTCGAATATTGGCCATTTTTGGCCATTTCTGGAGCCTTTTTTTTATTTAATTCGTCTAGAATATATTTTTGCGAAAAATTCTAACGGAATTTTATGTTTTTTGAGTTGATAATTACGAATATAATAATTCGAATATCGCTTATTTTTGGCGATAGAACTCTCACCATTCTTTCTTAATAATTTCCTTCGTGGAAAATTCTTGAAAATAGAGTATAATTTTTATGTGTGTATGTTTATGTTCTAGTGTAATTAAATCCAAAAAAGGGCCAAAAGGTGGCCAAAAATAAACGGTATTGGAAAGTAGGATCAAATTGGTTCAAAATAATTATTATATTCGTAATTATTAACTCAAAACATAAAATTCTATTAGAATTTTTCGCAGAAATATGTTGTAGACGAATTAAATCAAAGACTCGAGAAATGGCCAAAATAGCCAATACTTGAAAGTAGGAGCCAAATGAGTCAAAATAATTATTATTATATATTATATTACCAACTCAAAAAACATATAATCCCGTTGGAATTTTTCGTAAAATCATGTTCTAGTCAAAATAAGCCCTTAAAAAAATTGCATTTTCTCAGCGATTTTTTTACTAATTCCACGCTTGATAATTCCTAATCTATCCAATTTTTGAACTTTGTGGCCATGGAGACTTTTAATCCGAATAGCTTAAAGCATAACATACTACATTTTTAGCCGATCTGGCCGATATCCAATTTCCATAAAATTAGTGAGGGGTTCTTTTTGGTCAAAAACTGCATACTAAAGTTTAAAACACCGGGTATTTTTTATTTAAAAAAAAAGCCTCTGACAATTTTTAACTACTACATTATGTTAAAAGATTAATTTTTATTTTTGCAGATTGGATTATTTTTTGTGAAGTTATCCTACAGACAAGGAGGCGCCATAGTTTTCATCAGTGGCCCATTTCACCCAATAAAAAATGTTAACATGTAAAACATACTTAAAGAAAAAAATTTCTTATAATTTAAAGTATAATAAAACTATATAACCACCATTCTTTTGTATTATTCCTTTAATAACTTTTGAAATATATTTTTTAAAATATACATACTTTTTGCAGCGCCCAGATGTATGTAACCCCTTAAATTTAAAAAAAGACTAATTGTAAAATAAACAACTTACACTCTAGATCTTGCAAAATCATACGGTTTTCCTCCTCAATTAGATAATTCTCTATATTAAGCAAAACATCAATTTTCATCTGTAAAGGAGCCTCTTCTATAATCAGCTGCCTATGATAGAAATCTTTCAATTCTGGTTCCAACATAAATTCATGATGCCTTATACATATGCTCCCCACAGCCTTTAGAGTATTCACCTGGATGTCGACATCATCTTGTTGCAAGAAGTACATCATATTTAGGTAAACTTGGTCCTTTGTGTCGGGCTAAGAAAATGTAAAAAAATTGGTAAAATGATTTACCCTAAGATAAAAATTTTTGTTGCAGAGGTATAAAATGATCAATGACTTCACGAAAAACACCTCAAATGAGTTTTCAACAATGTTTTTTTCTGACCTTTACTGAAAACAGATAACCTTGATAGAGATATATATATATATATATATATATATATATATATATATATATATATATATATATATATAAAGGTAACGCATTTCTGATAATTTTCGTTCAATCTACACCCTGTGGAAAACATTCCAGAATTTTTTCAAAATTTTTTGATCAGTACTTTTCAAGATAAGGGGGGGCAACGATTTTTCGCAATTTTTCAAAAATAATACAAAGAAAAGTGTGCGCATATATATTTTTGAACTTGTGTTTTTACCAGCTTTCATTTGACACTCCACTCGATGAATTAGTAAAAAAATTTTTTTTTGACTTCCGATTTTACCCCCCAAAACTAACCCCTTAAGTCAAAATTTAACTTTCAGAACTACACGGCTCTAATGGGGCCAAATTTCAACTTTTTATGTTAAATATTTTCAGAGAAAACCGGATATGACAGACGGACAGACAGACAGACGGACGGACACCGAAGTGATCTTATAAGGTTCTGTACAGAACACTAAAAAACAGAAATTTACCTTGTTTAGATAATCAACAAAGTATCTAATCATTAAAAAACTATAATTTTATCTTTTAAAATCACAACGAAAAATCCAAATGTGAACTATACTGATAAAAAAATTGCTCAATGAGTAAATAAAAATAAACCTTTCTTTGTGATGTATGACTAGAATATTATTTTTTCGATATTTAATATTATTTAATACGAAGCTAGAGTTTGAAAAAGAATTTTTTTTTCGTGATCTAAAAACCCTAGGACTCGAAAATTTCGGAGAGGATCATTTTTTCGCAAACACAATATTTTCCATAGCCGGGAACGTACACACAATAATTTGCTTGCTATAAGTATATTTTCATCAACTTAACCGTTCGTATTTCTAAAACTTGTGCTTTATTCAATTTAACATTTTTTTAGGAACCTTTGGAATTGGAGCTCAATCCCTTCTATCTCTCTAAATGTAATGTTTCGAATTCTTGACTGAAAAACTCCGAAAAAAAAAACTATTACAGGATAAAAACAAAGTCACTCTTCTACTTCCCTTTTCCACCCCTTTGGCACCTTATGTGTTATTATAAATGATTATGCCTAAAATCTACCCATTCTCCCATCCAAAGAACCTAGAAAAAATACTCATAAAACTATACAAGATTCTCACATCTTTTCCACCCTCTTCCCCTATTAAAATTGATAGTAATGAAAAAATAACAGAACCCTGGAAAAAGCATGCAGCACGATATGTATGAAGCAGACCGACGAAAATGAGTGACTGTTTTTCGTGATCTAGGAACCCCAAAATCATGAAGAAAAGCAAAAAATCTCGGATTATGATTGTTTCAAGAATACAATGCTTTCCTTTAGGAAGGAAAGTGAAAAAGTCATAATTAACAAAATTACTTGCTACTTACAATTAGATCTCCCAAAACAGCCAGATTTGTGAAGTCAAAGTGGCGTAACAAGAGACCGACGACAAATAGCGCCCTTCTTAGCAGTACTCTGTTTTTAAAATCTTTCTGAAAGTTTACATTGTACGTCTCAAGGCTATTTTTAAACTCAAGAAGCATCATGTTGAATCTCTTAAAGCAATCTCTAATTAACTGAAAATTATGAGTAACTTTATTGATAATAGATCCTAAACAACTTAAGCAACTGCTGACAATGGGTCTATTATACTGTAAAACAAGCTTCATCGCGTCTTCTTCAAGCTGTGCCAAAAATGAGTCACTGGGGTGTTCCATTAGAGGCACTACCAACTCAAGCATCCTTGCAACACAACTTATTATTTTAATATCTCCCTCAGTGTGGCACTTTAGTCCTAAGTAAGGTTGTAGAGTACTGGCATGTTTTATAAGAAGTTGTGGTCTTATTTTTGCAAAAGATTGTAAAGTGGTTACGCAAGCGACCAGCCTTTCTGACGCACCACTATGAGAACTATTTTCTTCTAAACGCAAAATATTTTCTATCAAACAATCTACTATTTGTCTACAGGCTGTCAATAGCGCCTTTGAAGGTTCTGTATTTATTTTCGTAGAATCATCTTTGTCCTCCTTCGGCTTATAAAGCTGAAAATGAGACACATATCAACCAAATAACAATATACCAGCCAAATAAATATTACTAAAATTATTTAAGATGTGTAATATACTTACACTGACAAGTAGCTGCTCAAACCATTCCAAACCAATTTCCTTGGATGAAGCAACAACATCAGTTATATGCATAACCTTTCGAAGTAAAGAATCGTCGTCCTTAGTAGGAGTAAACCACATATTTTGAAAAACTTCCATCACTAATTTTCTAATACCTTCTTCATCATTAATTCTTCTGATCATTTTCACACATATCTCCGGGATTTTGGGAAATTCTGGGCATTCAACGCAAATATCTTTCAATATCTTAATTACTCTTTTTCTGACACTTACTCCAGTGTCCAATATTCGAGGCGAAAGAATCTCATAGTATTTATGGATCAATTCTGGACGTCTGAGGACGAATTTACCAATGAGATCTACTGCTGCTTCCCTCACTGACGTAGACTGATCTAAAATAGATTGGTTGACACCCATTTGCATATCATGTCTTCCTAGCACTGAAGGATCAGCTTCTACAATCATGGTAAGACACTTCATAGCTTTTGTTCTAATAGCTATAGAAGTTTCCTTCAACACTATTAAAATAGCCTTTAAATATTGGTCAAAACTTTGGGAGAAATATCTCTTGGAGGCCAAAAATTGTGCTATAAGCTCAGCACTACTATAATCAATATAAGTTTGGAAGACCTGAACCCTGTTTCCTGAAGACATTGATTCTTGAAATGGCTTAATTCTAGTAAGAAGAACCTTTTTCTTTTCTTCAAGGATTCGAAACTTTTCCGCGTTTTCTTGTTCATTATTTTTTTCTTCCTCTTCCCCCTCTTCTTCATCTTCTTCACAATCACTAGTTTTGCCATTTCTCTTTGAAATACGATGATTAGCGTTCTTTTTCTCGCTGTTGATCAATTGGGTTTTTTCATTTACTAAATCCTTGTACCACCAAGCTATGTAGAAATGCCGCGCATATTTTAACGATTCGTCGTTTTGAGAGTTAACTGCTAAAAAATCAAGCAATATCCTTTGTAAAAATTGGGTTCGTTCATCTTCAGTCATATCTAGTTTCTTTTTCTTGGGTGTCTCATCGTTGTCTTTCATTTCTTCTTGTCTTATATCCTTAATCATTTGATCAATGGAGTTAAGTTTACATCTCGATAATACACTATCTCTACGAAGTCTTGCCGCTACCACTCCTAAATAATCCAAACTGGCTACCCTTAAAGACATGTCCGTGCCTTTATTAGAAAAATTTTGCACCAACATTTTGCCCAAAAGGCAGAGGAGTAGCTCTGTTGCAGGCCACTCTGGTTTATTTACAGTTGATAGCAAATCTTGAACAAAATTTTCAAACAGTGGTCTATAGTCAATTTCCTCTGATTTATTGCCACATTTACTAAGAAAAACTTTCAAAAATGTACCAGCAGTGGAAGTGGCTTTTTCAAATTTATTACAAATAAGTATGTCATCATCAACCTAAGAAAAACGTCAAAATTATGAACTGTCTTAATGCTATTATACAAATAAACATATAGTTGCTTAGTGAATGAAGATTGTCAGTAAATTGTGCCCTTGCATGACAAGTACAGACGCTTCAGAAAAAATTTGTGGTGGAACTGATCACTAGTAACCGTCACCTGAGGAAACATTTGGTATCCACAATCGTTCCATAACATGCAAACTATCTCACGTGCTCACGTAAGCACGAGAGGGGAGCACAATAAACCAAAAGGCTGCAATGCACAGGTTAAATCGCCTACTAAGATAGAGCAAAAGTTCCATTCGTGCCAATCAATAAACAAAGATATATTTCGCCTGAAATTGTTTCTTATTATTATAACATAGCTTCAATTCAAACGCAAAACTTACTGATAATCTTCGTCCTATAAGCCACTAAATTAAAACCCAAACAAACATATTTCTTATTATATCTACTTACTTTTTGGCGTTTTTCCTGTTTCTCCTTGTCCTTCTCCTTATCTTTCTTTGAAGACTTGTCTGGTAAAGCCACAACACACTGAATAAGCTGCAAGACTAAAGCAGTAAGCATTTGTATGTGTTCTTCACTATTTAATCTATAAGTTCTTAAGCTACGTTTTGTACTAGGAAGACGTGCAATCGAAGCTAAAATATCATCTAATAAAAGCCTACGATGAGTTTCATATCTTGTAAATATCTGGAAAAAAAAAATTTTGTTATCATATTATCAAAAGTAGGAGTAAACGACCTACCGTTGTTACCAATTTTAAGCAAGCTAACTGCAGTTCACTGACATTTTCAACAAAAAATGGACTGATGCCCATTGAAGAAGCGTGCAAAACTGACGTGTCTGTTAAAACTTGTATGTTCAAGAGTTCAGAAAGTAAATTAACAAGTTCTGAAATTTTTGTGTACAAGGAAGTGATGCCCTTTCCCGATATGGGCGTACTTTTCTTTCGCCTGCCATCTTTCTTTTTGTTATCCAATTTATAAGTCGTGTCGTAACTTGGAAAAATCGTATTGGCGAGGTGATATTTTATGTATAAAACAACTCTGTCAATAATTTCTTCTAGGTAAACTCTTTTTGACATGTTTGGAGAAGTCATTATGTACATAGAAATAAGGCAGGCATCTGCAGCACCCATAACTCTTTCCATTGTTGTTTCTAACCAAAACTGACGAATACTTTCATTATCCTCCTAAAAAATAAGATTGTTATGAATTATTAATTGTAAGTAGAGTTTAAAGAATAATAAACATACATCAGAAATGGGTGATATTCTGTCGCCTCCCCGGACGTTTAGTTCCAGAATATTGAGTAACCTTGTCAATTTATCAGTAGGAATCATTTCCATAGCGCCTAAAACCTTGAGCTTAGCTGCCTCAGTACATAATTCTGACATTATTGACCGACTGAGAAGGTGTTCATCTTGAATCATATCATCAGGAGCTATAAAAAATAATAACATATGCTTTATTTTGCATCAATTTACAATGGGTAAAGTGAAAAAAATGTACCCCATTTAATAAGGCATATCGTGATT